>CM023408.3:3514507-3546239 GCA_004368105.4 Eucalyptus melliodora | reverse complement strand
CTTGCAGTTACATCTTCTCGAAGATTGCACGGGAGGCAAGTCATGTTTTGGGAGGGAGTAACACCGTTGACGTTTTGCCGACTTCAATTCAAACAATAAGGGATACTCCCATGCAACAAATACTGATAAAAAATAATTGTCGTCAACCGTGCCTGTGAAGCTGCAAAACAGCAACAAGGACGCATAGAGCCTTCAGAAGAAAAATTAGAACAATCCAAAGGACCTTCTCATTAATATTTGTGACTCCAGCCTTCTCCAATATTTGTGGCATGTATATGAGCCTGCGTGGTGATTCTCGCTTCGCACATAATAAAAATGGCTACCAACTTCAACGGCATTGCTTCCTAAAAAAATATGACACGCAACTCGTTCAATCTTCGAGAAAATGTAATTGCAAGCGTGTCCAATAACTACAGTAGTTTCTTTCTCATTTTTTTTTTGAAATTTTTTTAGTATTAACGAAAAGAAAATTGTATCAAGTTAGAGTGCCCAGTCCAGCTAAGCTGACGCAGACCCTATCAATCCGGGTTTTTAAGCTCACAACTGTTTTTTTCAGCCCAATTTATTCAACCGTGATCCACTAACACTGGTGTCATTCTTGGATATGCTTGCAGTTACATCTTCTCGAAGATTGCACGGGAGGCAAGTCATGTTTTGGGAGGGAGTAACACCGTTGACGTTTTGCCGACTTCAATTCAAACAATAAGGGATACTCCCATCCCACAAATACTGATAAAGAATAATTGTCGTAGACCTTGCCGGTCAAGCCGCAAAATGGGAACAAGGACGCATAGAGTCTTCAGAAGATGAATTAGAACAATCTAAAGGACCTTCTCATTAATATTTGTGACTCGAACCTTCTCCAATATTTGTGGCATGTATATGAGCCTGCGTGGTGATTCTCGCATCGCACATTACGAAAATGGCTACCAACTTCTAGGGCATTACTTCCTAAAAAAATATGACACGCAACTCGTTCAATCTTCGAGAAAATGTAATTGCAAGCGTGTGCAATAACTACAGTAGTTTCTATCTTTTTTTTTTTTTTTTGTATTAACGAAAAGAAAATTGTATCAAGTTAGAGTGCCCAGTCCAGCTAAGCTGACGCAGACCAATCAATCCGGGTTTTTAAGCTCACAACTGTTTTTTTCAGCACAATTTGTTCAACCGTGATCCACTAACACTGGGACCATTCTTGGATATGCTTGCAATTACATCTCCTCGAAGATTGCACGGGAGGCATGTCATGTTTTGGGAGGGAGTAACGCCGTTGATGTTTTGCCGACTTCAATTCGAACAATAAGGGATACTCCCATCCAACAAATACTGATAAAAAATAATTGTCGTCAACCGTGCCGGTGAAGCTACAAAACGGCAACAAGGACGCATAGTGTCTTCAGAAGGTAAATTAGAACAATCCAAAGGACCTTCTCATTAATATTTGTTACTCCAGCCTTCTCCAATATTTGTGGCTTGTACATGACCCTGCGTGGTGATTCTCGCTCCGCACATAATAAAAATGGCTACCAACTTCAACGGCATTGTTTCGTTAAAAAGTATGACACGCAACTCGTTCAATCTTCGAGAAAATGTAATTGCAAGCGTGTCCAACAACTAGACTAGTTTCTTTCTCATTTTTTTTAAATTTCTTTTAGTGTTATCGAAAAGAAAATTGTATCAAGTTAGAGTGCCCAGTCCAGCTAAGTTGACGCACACCCTATCAATCCGGGTTTTTAAGCTCACAACTATTTTTTTCAGCTTAATCTATTCAATTGTGATCCACTAAAACTGGTGTCATTCTTGGATTTGCTTGGAATTACATCTTCTTGGGGATTGCACAGGCGGCGTGTCATGTTTTGGTTGGGAGTAGCGCCGTTGACGTTTTGCCCACTTCAATTCAAACAATAAGGGATACTCCCATACCACAAATACTGAGAAAAAACTATTCTCGTAGACCGTGCCAGTCAAGCCGCAAAACGGAAACAAGGACGCATAGAGTCTTCAGAAGATCAATTAGAACAATCCAAAGGACCTTCTCATTAATATTTGTGACTCCAGCCTTCTCCAATATTTGTGGCATGTATATGAGCCTGCGTGGTGATTCTCGCATCGCACATAACGAAAATGGCTACCAACTTCAACGGCATTGCTGCCTCAAAAAATATGACACGCAACTCGTTCAATCTTCGAGAAAATGTAATTGCAAGCGTGTGCAATAACTACAGTAGTTTCTTTCTCATTTTTTTTAAAAAAATTAGTATTAACGAAAAGAAAATTGTATCAAGTTAGAGTGCCCAGTCCAGCTAAGCTGACGCAGACCCTATCAATCCGGGTTTTTAAGCTCACAACTGTTTTTTTCAGCCCAATCTATTCAATCATGATCCACTAACACTGGTGTCATTCTTGGATATGCTTGCAATTACATCTTCTAGAACATTGAACGGGAGGCGTGTCATGTTTTGGGAGAGAGTAACGCCGTTGACGTTTGGCCGACTTCAATTTCAACAAAAAGGGATACTCCCATCCCACAAATACTGATAAAAAATAATTGTCGTAGACCTTGCCGGTGAAGCTGCAAAATGGGAACAAGGACACATAGAGTCTTCAGAAGATCAATTAGAACAATCCAAAGGACCTTCACATTAATATTTGTGACTCCAGCCTTCTCCAATATTTGTGGCATGTATTTGAGCCTGCGTGGTGATTCTCGCATCGCTCATTACAAAAATGGCTACCACCTTCAACGGCATTGCTTCGTAAAAGAATATGACACGCAACTCGTTAAATCTTCGAGAAAATGTAATTGCAAGCGTGTGCAACAACTACACTAGTTTATTTCTCATTTTCTTTTTTGAAAATTTTTAGTATTAACAAGAATAAAATTGTATCAACTTAGAGTGCCCAATCCAGCTAAGCTGACGCAGACCCTTTCAATCGGTGTTTTTAAGCTCAAAATTTTTTTTTTCAGCCCAATTTATTCAACCGTGATTCACTAACACTGGAGTCATTCTTGGATATACTTGCAATTACATCTTCTCGAAGATTGCGCGGGAGGCGTGTCATATTTTGGGTGGGAGTAACACCGTTGACGTTTTGCCAACTTCAATTCCAACAATAAGGGATACTCCCATCCAACAAATACTGATAAAAAATAATTGTTGTCGACGGTGCCGGTGAAGCTGCAAAACGGCAATAAGGACGCATAGAGTCTTTAGAAGATCAATTAGAACAATCCAAAGGACCTTCTCATTAATTTTTGTGACTCCAGCCTTCTCCAATATTTGTGGCATGTAAATGAGCCTGCGTGGTGATTCTCACATCGCACATAACTGTTGACACCTAAATTTTGACTAATCATTTAGTAATCAATTGTATAAAAATTTAGGGATTAATCTTTAACCCCTAAGAAAAAATAGTAAAATTACATTTTCATGTAGTTGCATTGGCATCGGTAGTAAAAGCGCGATAAGAAGCAGGGGCTTGCGGTCGATTGCATGCATAAAAGGATGATCCCTCTTTCATTGGTTGGAACACGCATAAGAAAAATGAGGAAAGAAGCTCTCGCACGTCCATTGTCTATTCCTCATTAATGCATACACAAATTTGGTGGACGTGAGGATTCGGGAGAAATCTTCAAAGAAGCAAAAGCAGCCCATAATAATATGCCCATATTGTATTATTATACTATGCCCATAATATTATACAATATGTCAGCTTTGGTGGCACCAAGAAGAAACCTCCTCATTAATGCATGCACATACACGCACGAAATGGGATAGGCGCCTGCTAGAAGATTTCCTTGCTGAAGAACAAGGGGGGAAGAAGAGTGTCAGAGAGAGCTAAAAAAATATGCATTGGGAAGGGACTCCTCCTTCGGACAAGAAAAAATGAAGTCAGGGGAGGATATTAAAAAAAGATGAATGGAGAGTGGTGGCCGAAAGAAAGGTCTGGAGAAGATAAAAAAAGGGAAAAGTTCAGCTTAAATTCTGGAAAAGTTGCGTCTACATCTTGTCACAATAATGTTGGCTATCTTCAAGAGGCAATGGACGGCCTATAAATAAGACCACAAGAAGCCGCGTAGAGAGGGGGGAGCATTCACTGGAGAGGTTTTGTGAAAGATTAAAAAGAGAGAGTCCGTAGAGAGACACAGGAGTTGAGAAAAAGGAAGAGATTAAAAAAAACAAGTGACTCTCGTGAGAAAGCAAAATAAAAAAATTCATTGTGAGGTGGGGCTTCTCCTTCATTCAAAAAAGAGAGACAGAGAATTTGTCAGAAAAATGAAGTCAGAAAGAGGAGCCGAACCCAAAAAGAAAACGGTGCACTCAAAGTACAGAGAGAGAGGGAGAGTGGACGTGAGAGAAGAGAAAAGAAAAGTAAAAAAAAAGGAGAGAAGAAAGAACAGTTACTTTTCTTCTTCCTCGCGAGGCTTCCGCAGTCGACTCATCGCGGCCCGCGCTTGCACCGTCGCACCTCCACCTCCGCCGTGCGCCGCCTCGCCTGCTGTGCGCACCAACCCACGACAACCCGACGCTGCTCCTTCTCCGCCCACAGCTGCTGTCTCGCCGCTCCACCGCTCCTCCGCCACCACTGCTGCAGAACCGCGACGCCAGGACCAGAGGCCGAGCCACCGCACGCCCGAGTGACTCTATCGATGCTTCTGCTCTGCCCGTGACCTGTAGTAGTTGAGCCCCCGTTCATCGTCTCCGAGTGCGTCACCATCTCCGCCCGCAAGCTTGTGTCGCTGCTCGCGCCCAGAAGCCGCAAAGCCGACTCCGCCTCTACTGCTCTCGTAGCACCGCCACTCTGCCTCCGCTCCGCATCCCTGCTCGCTCGTCCGTCGCTAGCAACGCCCCTGCAGCCGAGCCACCGCGCGTCCCTCTGCTCAGCCTCCACATTCTGTTTGTAGCCCCCTAACGACAACTCCGCCCGCAACGCTCCTATTCCGCCTCCGCTCCCAACCAACGCCTCCTCAACAGCTACCCTGCAGCAGATCCTGAATCCTTCCTGCCGTCGCTGCACCTCCGCCACAGCCAGACTCGAGCCCGACCGCTGCACCTCCGCCCGACTCCTGCACCCGCAGCCCGCGCCTGCAACTCCGTCCTATGCCGTGAGCACCCTCCTCCGAGCGTCGGCCTCCCCCCGCCGGTACCCCGAACACCGGCAGCTTCGTCCGCCGTCGCCCCTCACCGGAACGCCGTCGACCAACCCCCTTGGCGACCCGACCGACGGTGACCTCCGCCAAAAACCGCACGAGCCCAAGCCTTGCGTGGGAAAGGAAAAGATTAAAAAAAAAAAAAAGGGGAACATTAGGTAGTTTTTTATTATTATTTTATCTTTTGTTATATAGTTTATAGTCTGTTTTTATATAGTTTTTTAGCTTGATTATTCATTAATGATGATTGAAGTTCCAATGTAAAATAACCCCTCAAATTAGGGATTAGGAGTTCGATTTTTGCGCCGAAAATTCGACTCACAATCTCTCACAAAAATTGACAATCCAATCTCATGCTTGAGATTCGATTCGCGGTTTAATTTAAAATTGACCAACCCGATTTCATGCGCCAGATATGGTTCGTCAGTTTTGGGTATTAATCTTATCCTGATTGGATTGGATATCGGGTTATTTGAATTAACTTTGGTTTTGCATAAAAAATTCAGAAAAATGCGAGTTAGATTAGGGCTAGGGTTAGCATATTTAGTTATTTCGTTTTTTTTTTAAATCCAAAAAAAATGCATTTAGGATATTAGTTTTTAGAATTGAACGTGTCAATCTAGAATTAAACTTTTACTTCAAATTTTTATAACAAAAAATCCCCAAAATTTTTTTTTTTGTAGATTGCATAATAGGTTTTTTTTTTAAAGCATGGTTTAGAAGAGATAACATGTCCCTTTAATTTTCACTCTAGTAGTTTTTTTTAGTGTTTTTTAATCATGAATTTTCATAAAAAATCATCATGCATTTTAGAATAGAATTGCATGTCTCATTTTAAGTTTGGATCAATTTGCATCTTAGGTCAGAAATTGCTAGATTAAAATAACGTCTTAGTTTAAATTAGGATTTAGCATGACTTAATCCTAAGTTTAAATTGGATGGAATTTTAATTCAGCTAGGTAATTTTTGCATTTTTGTTAATTTCGAATATCATGAAAATACAAAAATATGTCTTTAGACAAATTAGTTTCAGTTTTTAGGATAAATTGCATTTTTAGGGATAGAAATATCATGCGCACGTCATGTAGAATTAGGCTCATTTAATTAAAAATTGCCCGCCATTAGGTCATTTTGATTTGCATATTTGATTATTGCATGTTCATTAAGAAAACACAAAAAAAATATTTTACTCATGTCATGTAGTTTAGGACACATTGTCATGCCATTCTATGTTAGATTAGTAGCACGCATTGCATATTGCATGATTCTTATTAAATAAGTGAAAACCAAAAAAAACAAAATTTCCTGTTAATTAGAAATCATATCTAGGTCTGTTGATGTGAATTCTGATCTAACAATGCATACGCTTTCGTTGCTATGAGGTAAGTCCTGCAATTTATTCATCGCTTTCTTGGGTGTTAAATTGGTGGATTGCGCACCCGCATAATCACCTCACATGTTAGGAAAGTGAATTAAAATCAATCCAAGCTGCCTGCAAAACATGTTTTTTTAAAAAGAGAAAGGTACCGAAAAGGCGTTAGAGAAATCTAGCGTAACCAAGTCCCCGAACTCATTTAATCTCTGATTCGTAGAAGTGAAGTAATTCTCCCATTACTTTACTTGGTTTTCTAATCGACCCACCAAAAATAGATTAGTGGCGACTCCATGATAAAAATCATTTGCATATTAAGAACTTAAACCCTAAGTCGCGAATTGGTATGGGCTTGGGAGAGCTCGAGCTAAGTCTAGGCTTAGCAATCCATTAGCCAAATCCTTAGGTGGTCCAACCCGCTTCGAGGGAGGTCGTGACAGCTTGGCGACTCCGCTGGGGAATCGAGTTGAAACTCTTAGTGGACTTAGGCCAATTTTCGTTTTGAAAAATATTTTTGTTTGGCAGCGAGGATCCCAGGTACGTCCTTAACATTTAAGGTGTTAAATGTTCTTGCAGAATGGGAGGTATAAAGGGAAGTGTTTGCTGACATTTGTTTTGCAGGGAGGTGTAGGAATGTATGGTTTACTTTCACTTATGAAGTGTTGCTTGATATAAATTGTCGTGCATGCCTTGCATCTAGCACTACACTATTGCACACACAACCTGCCGCCGGACCTGGGCCGCATAGGATCATCTAGGATGGTATTGAGATGGATACCACTTCGACCGCATGCTTGTGGTATGAGTCGCCCATCTCAATCCTGAAGTTTCTTTTCTGGCGTCAGGAGTACCTACCTCGGTTCGCATGCCCGCAACCCAGGCTGGCTCTTTGACCAAGCCGAAGTCATGAGGACCCGACTTAGTTCGCACGCCCGCGGCTAGTCTGATCATTCTTGTGGTTTCACTTTGTTAAGCCTGATAGACTAGAAATCAAGCCACTTACCATGCGCATGTCTATGTGATTGCCCTTTGTTTATTGGTAAAGTAAGTCTTCTAAATTCGCACTCTTGCTATCTACTTACTTTATTATATCATTTTGTCGGTCCATGGCATTAGGATTGTCCTGAGTCTTGATCAATATACAATGGGAATACCGAACATTCGAATTATTCTCCCTCCAAAGAAAGAGCTTAGCGCATGGTAGGACAAGTTAGACCAAGCTGGCCGTCAATTTGTAGAGTCACACATTAGTCGACTACTTCCATTCCTGCGTATCAACATCCATGGCGGCCTCATCCAAGCACTTGCTCATTGTTGGTGCCCCAAGACTTCTACTTTCATCTTCGGCGGTAAGCATGAACTCACGCCCACCTTGGAAGAGTATAGCAATGCCATAGGAAAATCTTTGAAAGCTGAATTAATTAGTCCACCTTTCGGAATAGACCCCGTTGTGGCCTTATCCAATTTTCTGAGAATTAAGGAGGATAATGTAAGAAAGGTTTTAAAAGCTCACCGCAATACATGTCATTTATCTTTTCTAAAAGAATGTTTTGAAAATGGCAATTTATTTCAAATGAGAAGGGTTTTCCTTTTAGCTTTCTTTGGGTTTATACTTTTTCCTCATTGCAAGAATGCTATTAACCCTTTGATGGCTCACTTAGTTGAACAAGTGTTGGGAGGAAAAAATTTCGTAAACACTATTTTGGCTGAAACCTTTCTTTCCCTCACTCGATTTAAAGGAAGCGGTGATAAGACCTTCCATTCCTCTCCTGAGCTTTTACAAATTTGGTTTCTTTCTCATATAAAAGGGTTTGGTGGTTCATGACTATACTTGATGTTAATAACTCTAATCACCCTATTATGAGATTTGAGAACAACCAAAAACATGCACCGGATTACCATTATTCTAGATGGCTAGCTTTCATGAAAAAACCAACTTCCAAGGGTTTCCTATGGCATGCTAAGTGGTTCCAAGTTCGTGTGGCGAGACTTTCATGTGGAGGTGTTGGCCCAGTCCCTCTACTGGGATTCACTGGAGCAACGGAATACTATCCAACTAGAGTGACCCGTCAGTATCAAGTTGTGCAAGAGCTTCCCCCGGCATTGCAAGCAAATCCACTCCAAGCCAACTTCGTTGATGGAGACCAAGACCATGAAGATTCCATTCTCACAATTAAATCAATGTGGGATATGTGCCAGCCACGAAAACTCAAGTGGCCCGAGGAGGAGTTGAAGGGCAAAGAAATGAAGTACCATGCCTCAATTAAGTACATTCAACAACACAAGATTCCAGAGGAGTTACTTCCAAAGATACCAGAGGTGCCGCTGAAGATCACCAACCGCGCTGAGAATAAACGCCTCAAAAGGGTTGCTAAAAAAGCTCAAGAGGAGAATAAGTGATTGCGCCGAGTGGTGTCTCGAGTGTATATTGATCAAGCTAGATGAAGTGTTTGAGTCAATCTTGTTGTTTCATTTCTAGATTAATGTTTAGGAAGTTGAGTCATTTACTTTCCTAGTTCTTTTGTTTAGGGCATTTTAAGCTTCTATTTCACTAATGAAGTGCTTGAATCAATCTTGCTTCTATTTTGTTAGAATTGTCAAAAACTCCATTAATGAATAAAAGTTTTAGACCATTGCCATGGACCGGTGTATTTCATATGAGATACTTATTTTTGTCCGTTTCTTCAAATTAGGTGATAACGGACCCTTCACGTTCGCCCATCATTACACGATCAAGAGCAAAAATGGCCGACCAAATCGAAATGCGTGATTGTATGACCGCTGTGGAAAATCAACTCCAGCAGTTGCTCACCTCTATGCAACTGATGATAGATCAAATGCAATCCCTCCAAGTGAATCAGACTCTTGCATCCGCTCTCCTCAAGATAGTAGTCCCAAAGCATACGAGCAAGCCCCAAATAGGTGATGATGACATGCCGGAACTGGAGGATGACCCACTGTTCATCACAGCTGAAAAGGCTAAGCCCGACAATGTCCCTAAGGCGGAGCAAGATGAACGCTTCGCCAAACTTAAAGAGAAACTGAAACAATTGCAAGAATCGCAGAATTCACTCCCGTTCGACTTGTCAGTTTATGAGAAAGTCAAAGTGCCGAAGAAGTTTAAGATGCCGGAGTTCGAGAAATCCGATGGTACTTCCTGCCCAAAAGCTCATTTGCAAATGTACCACGTACGCATGGCCCAATACGTCAAGAACGAGCCTCTCATGATCCAATCGTTTCATGCAAGCTTGACGGGGCCCGCTCTCAACTGGTACATAATGAAGAATGTAAACCTTCTCGACACCTGGAATGAAGTGGCTGACGCTTTCCTAAAGCAGTATAAGTTCAACATGGACATTGCACCTTCCCGAGAGGATCTTGAGGGAATGGAGAAGAAGAAAAGTGAGTCATTTAAAGAGTACGCCGTAAGGTGGCGAAACTTGGCGGCTCAAATCACTCTTGAGCCTACAAACAAGGAGTTGATGAAGTTGTTCGTCAAGACTCTCCCATATGAATTCCGTAACCGGATGGCTAGCACATACGTTGAGAACTTCAACCAGCTTATCCCAGTGGGTGAACAGATCGAGATAGGGCTAAGGGATGGATGGTTCAATGAACCAACTCTTCAGGGCAAAAGGTTCACCATGACGAAAGATAAAGAACCAACCACTGAAGTCAATGTTGCATATGTGCAACCAGCCCCTAGTAAGCTTCCGATGGTTCGTATCCCCGGGAATCAGCAAGATGGAGGCCGAGTGCCTGCACAGCGGCAATTCACCGAAAGGCAGTTCTCTCCTCTTCCTGGCCCTCTATCTCAGGTCTTACCGATACTCCGAAACAAGGGATTGATCTCCCACGAACCAAAGCGGCCCAATGCTGAAAAAATCTCCAACTATGACCCCTCCAAAAAATGTGAGTATCATATGGGAGAGGTCGGCCATTCAACTGATGAATGTTTGACTTTGAAACACAAGATCCAAAATTTGTTGGATACTAAGGCATTTTCTTTCCGTACCACCCAACCGAATGTCAAGAAGAATCCATTGCCAGAACATCAGGGAAACGTGAATGCAATCTTCGAGTTCAATACTGGCAAAAAGATGAACTTGAAGGTGTTTGTCAAAGATATCTATAGCGGATTAGTTAGAGTTGGTTATTATCCGACAGATGAAAATCCTCCCTTACCTACCATGAAGGAAAGGGTTCAAGAAATGGTTCAGGCTGGCATGATCATATATGCTGAACAAGCTGGAACAGTGTCAACTATCTCCGAAGTCGTCATTGATTGGGAGAAGGAATTTGCTAAGCTAAGTGCTGAAAAGAGTGAACCAGATCCATTGATCGAGGACATGCCCCCACTTGAGGACGCCTCCGACCATGAAGGACTGATAATGGAAGTGCTTTCAACTGATGAGGAAATAATTATTGAAATGCCCCAGCTGTATGGGTATAAGGATAACAAAGCAGTCCCCTGGTCATACGAGCTAGATGTTGACTTGATTACAAGGTCTGGTCGGACCTATGCTCGAGCTAATACCCAACCTGCAAAGCCAGTTACTGATGAAGAGGCTAAAGAATTTCTGGCTATAATCAAAGCAAGTGAGTATAACGTGGTCGACCAGTTGCGGAAATTGCCTGCTCAGATCTCTTTACTTGAACTCTTGCAAACATCTCCTACACATCAAAAGTCTCTAATGAAGGTTCTAAGCGAAGTTCGTGTACTAGAGACGATCGAGGTAGACAGGTTGGAGGAATTCGTAGGATCGATTCTTCTTAAAGATTTAATAGCCTTTTCTGATGAAGAATTCCCTCTTGAGGGGAGGGGACATACTAAGGCATTATATATATCCGTCAAGTGCAAGGCTTCCCATGTGGCTCGAGTACTCATTGATAATGGGTCTGCCTTGAATATCTGTCCATTGGCGACTCTTCACCGCCTGAAAATAGATCCTTCAAAAATAAGTGCTGCAAAGACCCCCGTCCGAGCTTTTGATGGTACGAGAAAGGAGGTGATAGGGGAGACCCACCTTGATCTGCAAATAGGGCCGGTGATGTTCAACGTCCTTTTCCAGGTGATGGACATTCCTACCGCATTCAATTTTCTATTAGGGCGTCCTTGGATTCATACTGCTGGAGCTGTGCCATCAAGTCTCCACCAAAGTGTGAAATTTGTTGTCAAAGGAAAGCTAGTCATTGTTCATGGCGAGGAGGATCATCGGATCTATCATGAGACGGCTATCCCCTATGTCGAGCCGGAACATAGAGAGGAGTCGAACTACCAATCGTTTGAGCTCGTATCCACTATCCATGCATCTCGAGGATCGGCAGCACCCATCCTTGATGTGTCAAATGCAGCAGTTATGGTAGCAAGAGTGATGGTTGGAAATGGCTTTATTCCTGGCCATGGACTTGGTAAAAAAGAACAGGGTATCCGGAACCCTATTGAAGCCCCTCGAAGGTCTCGTTCCGCCGGATTAAGGTACCATGGAAGAGGTGGAGGACATGAACAAGAGAGGAAAAACTTATTACTCCTCGATATCTGCGAGACATTCCCGGGCCCTGCTAGAATGATGTATGATGAGGGAGGAATGATCGACACCCGAGGTATCGTGCTCGATGGATGGAGTGGTGTGGACGACCCAACAACTTCAAAGACAGAGGATTCAGATGATGGGATGGAAGGGATCACGACTCTATTCGATGATCTCCTCATAGGTGCCATTGATGAAGAACCATCGGAGGAAATGGGTGCTAGCCCATAAGAGAGCAGTCTTATGATAGGCAAAGAGGTGAAAATGGTCCAATCCAATGTCATGAGCGATGACGGTGATGACTCTGATGATCCAAATGGTGACTCCATTGGAGTACAACAAAGTTGTGAGCAACATGAAAAACCCAAAGTTCTCATCTCTGAGCAAATCATCACTATCAATCTGAGTGATTCCGAGGAGCCCAAAGAGATAAAGATTGGGGCAAATCTTCCCAAAGATGAGGCCGAGCACTTGACTCAGTTGCTAAAAGAATATCAGGATATCTTTGCTTGGACATTCGCTGATATGCCGGGTTTAGATTCGTCGATTGTGAAACATTGTTTGCCCACTAATCCAGACGCGCATCCTAAGAAGCAGAAGCTCCGGAGGACTAAACCAGAGCTCTCGAAGAAGATAAAAGAGGAAGTAATGAAACTTCTCAAAGTGGGATTCATCGAAGTGTCGCAATACCCTGAATGGGTGGCCAACATAGTACCGGTCATGAAGAAAGACGGTCGAGTCAGAGTGTGTGTTGATTATCGGGATTTGAACAAGGCCAACCCAAAGGACGACTTCCCATTGCCACATATCGATGTTCTCGTGGATAGTACTGCCAGATTTGAATTATTCTCTTTCATGGATGGCTTTTCTGGTTACAACCAGATAAGAATGAAGGATGAAGACAAAGAGAATACATCATTTATCACCCTGTGGGGAACCTTTCATTATAAGGTCATGCCCTTCGGACTCAAAAATGCAGGGGCAACTTACCAACGAGCCATGGTTACGTTGTTCCATGACATGATGCATGAAGAAATCGAGGTCTATGTTGACGATATGATTGCAAAAACCCGGCCTGGGAAAAGTCATGTTGAAACCCTCAAGAAGTTATTCGATCGACTTCGTGAATTCAAACTCCGTTTAAACCCTGCCAAGTGCGTGTTCGGGGCAGCATCAGGAAAATTACTTGGGTTTATGGTGAGTAGTAAAGGGATCGAGATTGATCCATCTAAAGCCAAGGCAATATGTGAATTGCAACCTCTGTCGACAGTGAAGGAGGTCCGGAGTCTCCTAGGGAGATTGAATTACATTGCACGATTCATTTCCCAACTCTCAGAGACCGCTAAGCCATTCTTCAAACTCTTGAGGAAAAACGTACGAGTTAAGTGGAATGATGAATGTCGAGAGGCGTTCGATAAGCTGAAGCAATATTTGATGAATCCACCGGTTCTTGTCCCACCAATATCGGGGCATCCTTTAATTTTGTACCTCACAAACCATAGTGAGTCACTCGGTGCGATGTTATCCCAGAAAAGTCCTGTGGATCAGAAGGAACGGGCCATTTATTACCTCAGTAAAAAGTTCACTGTCTCGGAGCTAAAGTATTCTGATGCTGAAAAAACTTGTGTTGCGTTAGTATGGGTATTGCATAGACTGCGACAGTACACCTTGCATTATCAGACGTTTCTCGTGACTGAGAACGATCCCATCAAGTATTTATTTAATCAACCAGCTTTGGTGGGTAAGCTAGCCAAATGGCAGGTCTTGATTTCGGAATTCGACGTGCAGTTCATGCCACAAAAATCAATTAAAGGCCGAGTAATTGCTGATATATTGGCTGAGAATCCTAGAATTTTCAATGATGATGATTGCCTTCTGGATGATCGTATTTTGGCCATAAATGAAGATGCATGGTCCATGTTCTTTGATGGAGCTGTGAACTTGTCTGGTTCTGGTACTGGGGCAGTACTAATATCCCTAGACGGACAACACCACCCAGTTGCTGCGAAATTAATATTTCCATGCACTAACAATATTGCTGAATACGAAGCTTGTATTCTCGGACTTTAGGTCGCAATTGAAATGGGAGTGGCCAAATTGAAAGTATATGGAGATTCTGCACTGATCATACTCCAAACCGTAGGTGAATGGAAGACCAGGGATGCCAAATTACTGCCATATCATAAGTACCTCGAAGAGTTGGTGAAGGAGTTTGATGAAATCTCATTTGACTATTTGGCTAGATCTCATAATCAGTTTGCCGATGCCCGGCGACGTTGTCATCTATGTTGCAAGTTACTGATGGTTTAGAAGTTGAGCCTTTGAAAATTGAGGTTCTAGCCAAACCTTCTTATTGCATGGCCGTTAACGAAGAGCTTGATGAGAAGCCATGGTATTATGACATCATGAACTATATTCAAAAGCAGGAATTTCCTGAAGGGAGCACTCCAGCCGATAGAAAATACATAATGAAGATGGCCTCAAAGTTCTTCGTCAGTGGTAAGAATTTATACAAGAGATCTTATGATTAAGTTTTATTGAGGTGCGTAGATGAATCAGAAGCTACCCAAATCATGCAAGAAGTGCATGAAGGAGTTTGTGGTCCACACATTGATGGGCACATGTTAGCCAAGAAGATTATGAGACTAGGTTACTATTGGCTTGCGCTGGAAAGTGACTGCATACAACATGTTAGAAGTTGCCATCGTTGCCAAATTCATGGAGATAAAATAAATGTTCCTCCAACGGAGTTGCACCAGCTATCTAAGCCATGGCCTTTCTCAATGTGGGGGATCGATGTGATTGGCCCAATAAATCCCAAAGCTTCAAATGGGCACCGATTCATATTGGTGGCAATAGATTATTTTTCAAAGTGGATTGAAGCCGCATCATATGCTAATGTCACGGCCCGAAATGTTGTGAAGTTTATCAGGCGTGACATAATCGCCCGTTATGGTGTCCCCGAAGCAATTGTCACTGACAATGGGACAAATTTGAATAACAAGTTTGTTGATGAGTTGTTCAGTGAGTTCAAAATCAAGCATTTGAATTCATCACCTTACCGCCCGCAAATGAATGGAGCTATTGAGGCAGCTAATAAGAACATCAAGAAGATCCTGGCTAAGACAGCCGAGAATTATCGAGATTGGCATGACAGGTTACCCTTTCCTCTAATGGCGTATCGAACCTCGATCCGAACATCTACCGGGGCAACCCCTTTTTCCTTAGTTTATGGCATGGAGGCAGTCTTGCCTGTGGAAGTAGAAATCCCTTCTCTGAGAGTCTTATCCCAAGTGGAATTGTCCAAGGTAGAATGGACACAACAAAGGTTTGAGCTGTTGAACCTAATTGACGAGAAAAGGTTAAAAGCTCTTTGCCATGGTCAGACGTATCAACAAAGAGTAGCCAAGTCTTTCAATCGGAAGGTACGGCCGAGACACTTCGAAGTGAATGATCTAGTTCTAAGAAAGGTGTGGCCGATTTTTCCTGACCCTAGAGGCAAATTTGCTCCAAATTATAGCGGCCCGTATATGGTGAAGAGGGTACTCCCTAGAGGTGCCTTAATCCTTACAGAAATGGATGGTCATGAGTTTTCTAATCCTGTTAACTTTGATGCTGTGAAGAAGTATTACCCCTGAAAGAATTTGTTGTGAATTGAAGGTACTCATTTCTTCATTGAATCGTGTGGGAATGGATTGAATGAGATGAGAAGTAGGCCCTGTTCCATACACATATCGAATTCATTTGATTCGGTATATCAGACGTGTTGACCCAGTGTCAGTTCAATTAAATAAAAAAGGAGATGCCCTGAGGACACCACCAGAGCCTTGGCCTGGTGGCACGGGGAATGAAAAGGTCCGAGAGCGACCAGGGTTTGATCCCTGGAAATGGCAACAAGTTTGCCACCAAAAAAAAAAAAAACAAAAAAACATTTTTTTTTTTTACCAATCCTTTTCCTTTCTTTTTGAGCTACAAACTCTTTGTGTTCAAAGCTGATGAGTTCATGAAGTAATTGTGACCTTTCAAAGGAGAATTTTGCATGATAGTTTTACCTGTTTAATTACCAATTTCACTAAAGATTATCATCGCAAATCAAGTTAATGAATGATGTGGAATGAATTGAACATGCTAAATGAGACATGTCAGGATGATGAAAGGCAAGCCTTATCCTATACACAGTCCCTCGCTCATATACTGGTGAGATGAGTGTAGGAAATTCCATGTTTCTAAGGTAAAGAGTTTTCTCGCGAAAGATACGATGATCGAAATGATGAGAGGCGGTTCATTCTCTATCCCAAACACTATGTGATCATCCATTGTTTAAACCCTTTTGAGCCCACAAATTACCCCTGTCAAGAACCACCCGACATTGGGGCAAGCTGGAGGTAAGATGACATCATGAGGTGAGGAATTTGATAGGAATATTTTTGCTCTCACTTGCATCAATCTTCAGGTATTGCTATTACATTGGATTCATACGATAATTCAAGTGCCTTAGGATGATGAAGAGCAGTTATTTCTCTATCCTACACACTTTATCCATTGCGTAGCCCCTTGAGCTTGTAAATTCGTTTCATTTAAACCCAATTGGTGATCATCCCCCACACTGGGGTAAGGCAAACAACAAATGTTCAAGCAGCAAAATCCCGAGTGCTGACAAAAAATGAAAACTCCTCAAGAACCCGAATGTTAAAGCATTACGTGGTTATTAAAAAAAAAACAAAAAAAAAAACAAAGGGGGCATGAAAAAGCAGTGTGCCTGGTAAAAGCAAGGCCAATGCCCATAGAAAATGAAAGAAAGAGTCAAGATAAATGACTATCAATTGTAAAAGGGTGTGTTCCCAATGGAGTGGTACTCCAAGAACTCAAATGCCAAGTTTTTATAGTACCTATGAGGAAAATCCCAATAGAAGAAGATGACCGGTGACAATGCCAAGATGATCACCAATTCTCATCCCTTATACACATTTTGAGCCTAATGATCCGTTCACTTCTCAATCCATGAACTTAACCTACGCTACGTCCCTTACAAAGTCTCTTCAGATTAGGGCACCAAAATTAACATAGGAATTCATATGCTTAAAAGCATCGTTCAAAGAAGTGCGAGCAAGACCATTTCTATCTCATTTTGCAGGGTTCTTGACTTGTAAACCCGGAGGTGATTGCGAAGTATTGTTCTTTCATTAGCCTGGACTCGAAGGGTCCCCCTTTGTTGAGCCATTGACCGAGCCTACATTATAGTCCTGATAAAGACCTCTCAGATTGACCAGGTCGTACCGCTTGCGAGAATACTCGAACCCTTGTTGACATGATGAAAGTAAGATTAAGTGATTCCTGTGATCCGACATTAATGGTCGGGACAAAATAGCCTTCTTAATGAGAGTGAGTGAAAGTCCTTTCTAACTGAAAGTCTCTCATTTAGTATTCTTGAAAATCCATGTCATGAGTGAAAATTGTCTTAAACAATGATTCTCCCCAGTGGAAGTTTGGTGGTGCAAATATGGTAAAACCATCATGCATAAATCTTGATTGAATGGATAAAAGCTTCAGTGGACCTTCGAGTGTGCTAAATTGCTTACTTCTTTGGCGAACGCATGTATTTTTGCTCTAATCATGTCTGATAGGTAATGTTTCCTTGAAGACCCAAGAGCTCTTGACATTTATGTTGCCTTTCAGAAGCCTCGAGGTAAGAAACCTCCATGAATATTTGAAGCACATCCTCGATGTTCCAAAACTTCTTTCTACCAAGAGGTAAGTAACCTTCACGAATATCCCAGGTTTGTCCTAGGTATTCCCAAATTCTTGATAAATGACTCAAAACTCTTCGTTAAGCATTTCATTCTGGATATGAATGCTTTCCGATCTTTTTCGTTATACCTTAGTCTGGATCTAGGTATTTCGAATCATCTTAATCCAATATTCATCTCACCTAACATTGAGTGTTTATTGGTTAAGTTCACAAATTCTCGACATCTCAGTCTGGATCTGGATGTCTCAAAAATCTTCGTTAAGCATTTCATTCTGGATATGAATGCTTTCCGATCTTTTTCGTTATACCTTAGTCTGGATCTAGGTATTTCGAATCCTCTTAATCCAATATTCATCTCACCTAACATTGAGTGTCTATTGGTTAAGTCCCAAAATTTTTGACATCTCAGTTTGGATCTGGATGTCTTGAAACTCTTCGTCAAGCATTTCACTCTGAATGTGAATGCTTTTCGATCTTTCTCGTCATACCTTAGTCTGGATCTAGGTATTTCGAGCCCTCTTAATCCAATATTCATCTCACCTAACATTGAGTGTCTATTGGTTAAGTCCCAAAATTCTCGACATCTCAGTCTGGATCTGGATGTTTCAAAAATCTTCGTTAAACATTTCACTCTGGATGTGAATGTTTTTCGATCTTTTTCGTTATACCTTAGTCCGGATCTAGGTATCTCGAATCTTCTTAATCCAATATTCATCTCACCTAACATTGAGTGTCTATTGGTTAAGCTTCCCAAATCCTTAACATCTCAGGCTGGATCTGGATGTCTCAAAACTGTTTGTCAAGCATTTCATTCTGGATATGAATGCTTTCTGATCTTTCTCGTTATACCTTAGTCTGGATCTAGGTATCTCGAATCTTCTTAATCCAATATTCATCTCACCTAACATTGAGTGTCTATTGGTTAAGCTTCCCAAATCCTTAACATCTCAGGCTGGATCTGGATGTCTCACAACTGTTTGTCAAGCATTTCATTCTGGATATGAATGCTTTATGATCTTTCTCGTTATACCTTAGTATGGATCTAGGTATTTCAAACCCTCTTAATCCAATATTCATCTCACCTAACATTGAGTGTCTATTGGTTAAGTTCCCAAATCCTTAACATCTCAGGCTGGATCTGGATGTCTCAAAATTGTTCATCAAGCATTTCATTCCGGATATGAATGCTTTCTGATCTTTCTCGTTATACCTTAGTCTGGATCTAGGTATTTCGAACCCTCTTAATCCAATATTCATATCACCTAACATTGAGTGTCTATTGGTTAAGTTCCCAAATTCTTGACATCTCAGGCTAGATCTGGATGTCTCAAATTTTTTCCTGTTTAGGCGATCGTAGAATGGTATGGTGGACGTGCATTGTCTATTCCTCATTAATGCATACACAAATTCGGTGGATGTGCGGATTCGGGAGAAATCTTCAAAGAAGCAAATGCAGCCCATAATAATATGCCCATATTGTATTATTATAATATGCCCATAATATTATACAATATGTCAGCTTTGGTGGCACCAAGAAGAAACCTCCTCATTAATGCATGCACATACACGCACGAAATGGGATAGGTGCCTGCTAGAAGATTTCCTTGCTGAAGAACAAGGGGGGAAGAAGAGTGTCAGAGAGACCTAAAAAAATATGCATTGGGAAGGGGCTCCTCCTTCGGACAAGAAAAAATGAAGTCAGGGGAGGATATTAAAAAAAGATGAATGGAGAGTGGTGGCCGAAAGAAAGATCTGGAGAAGATAAAAAAAGGGAAAAGTTCAGCTTAAATTCTGGAAAAGTTGCAGCTACATCTTCTCACAATAATGTTGGCTATCTTCAAGAGGCAATGGACGGCCTATAAATAAGACCACAAGAAGCCGCGTAGAGAGGGAGGAGCATTCACCGGAGAGGTTTTGTGAGAGATTAAAAAGAGAGAGTCCGTAGAGAGACACAGGAGTTGAGAGAAAGGAGGAGATTAAAAAAAACAAGTGACTCTCGTCAGAAAGCAAAATAGAAAAAATTTCATTGTGAGGGGGGCTTCTCCTTCGTTCAATAAAAAGAGAGACAAAGAGTTTGTCAGAAAAAATGAAGTCAGAAAGAGGAGCTAAACCGAAAAAGAAAAAGGTACACTGAAAGTACAGAGAGAGAGAGGGAGAGTGGACGTGAGAGAAGAGAAAAGAAAAGTAAAAAAAAAAGAGAGAAGAAAGAACAGTTACTGTTCTTCTTCCTCGCGAGGCTTCTGCAGTCAACCCCTCGCGGCCCGTGCTTGCACCGTCGCACCTCCACCTCCGCCGTGCGCCGCCTCGCCTGCTGTGCGCACCAACCCACGACGACCCGACGCTGCTCCTTCTCCGCCCACTGTTGCTGTCTCGCCGCTCAACCGCTCCTACGCTACCATTGCTACAGACCCGCGACGCCAGGACCGGAGGCCGAGCCACCGCACGCCCGAGCAACTCTACCGATGCTTCTGCTCTGCCCATGACCTGTAGCAGTTGAGCCCCCGTTCGTCGTCTCCGAGTGCGTCATCGTCTCCGCCCGCGAGCTTGTGTCGCTGCTCCCGCCCAGAAGCCACGAAGCCGACTCCGCCTCTGCTGCTCTCGTAGCACCGCCGCTCCGCCTCCGCTCCACATCCGTCCTCGCTCGTCTGTCGCCAGCAACGCCACTGCAGCTGAGCCACCGTGCGTCCCTCTGCTCAGCCTCCACATTCTGTTTGCAGCCCCCCAACGACAGCTCCGCCCGCAACGCTCCTGTTCCGCCTCCGCTCCCAACCAACGCCTCCTCAACAGTTACCCTGCAGCAGATCCCGAATCCTTCCTGCCGTTGCTGCGCCTCCGCCACAGCCGGACTCGAGCCAGACCGTTGCACCTTCGCTTGACTCCTGCACCCGCAGCCCACGCCTGCAACTCCGTCCTATGCCGTTAGCACCCTCCTCCGAGCGTCGGCCTCCCCCCGCCGGTGCCCCGAAAACCGACAGCTTCGTCCGCTGTCGCCCCTCATCGGAACGCCGTCGACCAACCCCCTTGGTGACCCGACCGACGGTGATCCCCAACAAAAACCGCACGAGCCCAAGCCTTGCATGGGAAAGGAAAAGATTAAAAAAAAAAAAAAAAACAAAAGGGGAACATTAGGTAGTTTTTTATTATTATTTTATCTTTTTGTTATATAGTTTATAGTTTGTTTTTATATAGTTTTTTTTAGCTTGATTATTCATTAATGCATTATTGAAGTTCCAATGTAAAATAACCCCTCAAATTAGGGATTAGGAGTTCGATTTTCGCGCCCGAAATCCGACTCACAATCTCTCACAAAAATTGACAATCCAATCTCATGCTTGAGATTCGATTAGCGATTTAATTTAAAATTGACCAACCCGATCTCATGCGCGAGATATGGTTCGTCAGTTTTGGGTATCTTGATTGGATTGGATATCGGGTTATTTGAATTAACTTTTGTTTTTGCATAAAAAATTCAAAAAAATGCGAGTTAGATTAGGGCTAGGGTTAGCATATTTAGTTATTTCATTTTTTTTTAAAATAAAAAAAATCCAAAAAAAATGCATTTAGGATATTAGTTTTTAGAATTGCACGTGTCAATCTAGAATTAAACTTTTACTTCAAATTTTTATAACAAAAAATCCCAAAAAAAAAAAAATTTAATTAATTTATGATGCTAGCTTTTTTGTAGATTGCATAATAGGTTTTTTTTTTTTTAAATGCATGTTTTAGAAGAGATAGCATGTCCCTTTAATTTTCACTCTAGTTGTTTTTTTAGTGTTTTTTAATCATGAATTTTCATAAAAAATCATCATGCATTTTAGAATAGAATTGCATGTCTCATTTTAAGTTAAGATCAATTTGCATCTTAGGTCAGAAATTGCTAGATTAAAATAACGTCTTAGTTAAAATTAGGATTTAGCATGACTTAATTCTAAGTTTAAATTGGACGGAATTTTAATTTAGCTAGGTAATTTTTGCATTTTTCTTAATTTCGAATATCATGAAAATACAAAAATTTGTCTTTAGACAAATTAGTTTCAATTTTTAGGATAAATTGCATTTTTAGGAATAGAAATATCATGTGCACGTCATGTAGAATTAGGCTCATTTAATTAAAAATTGCCCGCCATTAGGTCATTTTGATTTGCATATTTGATTATTGCATGTTCATTAAGAAAACACAAAAAAAATATTTTACTCATGTCATGTAGTTTAGGACACATTGTCATGCCATTCTATGTTAGATTAGTAGCATGCATTGCATATTAACACAAATGGCTACCAACTTCGATGGCATTGCCGGCTAAAAATATGACACACAACTCGTTCAATCTTCGAGAAGATGTAATTACAAACGTTTCCAATGACTACACTAGCTTCTTTCTGATGTTTTTTAAATTTTTTTTGGTATTTACGAAAAGAAAATTGTACCAAGTTAGAGTGCCCTGTCCAGCTAAGCTGACGCAGACCCTATCAATCCGGGTTTTTAAACTCACATCTCTTTTTTTCAGCCCGATCTATTAAATCGTGATCCACTAACACTGGTGTCATTCTTGGATATGCTTGCAATTACATCTTCTCGAAGATTGAACGGGCGGCGTGTCATGTTTTGGGAGGGAGTAACGCCGTTGACGTTTTGCCGACTTCAATTGCAACAATAAGGGATACTCCCATCCCACAAATACTGATAAAAAATAATTGTCGTCGACCGTGCCGGTCAAGCCGCAAAATGGCAACAAGGACGCATAGAGTCTTCAGAAGATCAATTAGAACAATCCAAAGGACCTTCTCATTAATATTTGTGACTCCAGCCTTCTCCAATATTTGTGGCATGTATATGAGCCTGCGTGGTGATTCTCGCATCGCACATAACACAAATGCCTCAACCAACTTCAACGGCATTGCTGCCTCACAAAATATGACACGCAACTCATTCAATCTTTGAGAAAATGTAATTGCAAGCGTGTCCCATAACTACACTAGTTTGTTTCTCATTTTTTTATAAATTTTTTTTTAGTAATAACGAAAGGAAAATTGTGTCAAGTCACAGTGCCCAATCCATCTAAGCTGAAGCAGACCCTATCAATATGGGTTTTTAAGCTGACAACTATTTTTTTCAGCCCAATCTATTCAATCGTGATCCACCAACACTGGTGTCATTCTTGCATATGCTTGCAATTACATCTTCTCGAAGATTGAACGGGCGGCCTGTCATGTTTTGGGGGGAGTAACCTCGTTGACGTTTTGCCGACTTCAATTCCAACAATAAGGGATACTGCCATCCCACAAATACTGATAAAAAATAATTGTCGTCGACCGTGCCGGTCAAGCCACAAAACGGCAACAAGGACGCATAGAGTCTTCAGAAGATCAATTAGAACAATCCAAAAGACCTTCTCATTAATATTTCTGACTCCAGCCTTCTCCAATATTTGTGGCATATATATGAGCCTGCGTGGTGATTCTCGCATCGCACATAACACAAATGGCTACCAACTTCAACGGAATTGCGCCCTCAAAAAATATGAAAGGCAACTCGTTCACTCTTCGAGAAAATGTAATTGCAAGCATGTCCAAAAACTACACTTGTTTCTTTCTCATTTTTTTAAATTTTTTTTATTGTATTAACGAGAAGAAAATTGTATCAAGTTAGAGTGCCCAGTCCAGCTAAGCTGACACATACCCTATCAATCCGTGTTTTTAAGCTCACAACTGTTTTTTTCAGCCCAATCTATTAAATCGTGATCCACTAACACTGGTGTCATTCTTGGATATGCTTGCAATTACATCTTCTCGAAGATTGAACGGGCGGCGTGTCATGTTTTGGGAGGGAGTAACGCCGTTAACGTTTTGCCGACTTCAATTTCAACAATAAGGGATACTCCCATCCCACAAATACTGATAAAAAATAATTGTCGTCGATCGTGCCGGTCTAGCCGCAAAACGGCAACAAGGATGCATAGACTCTTCAGAAGATCAATTAGAACAATCCAAAGGACCTTCTCATTAATATTTGTGACTCCAGCCTTCTCCAATATTTGTGGCATGTATATGAGCCTGCGTGGTGATTCTCGCATCGCACATAACAAAAATGGCTACCAACTTCAACGGCATTGCGGCCTCAAAAAATATGACACGCAACTCATTCAATCTTCGAGAAAATGTAATTGCAAGCGTGTCCAATAACTAAACTAGTTTCTTTAACATTTTATTTTTAAATTTTTTTAGTATTAACGAAAAGAAAATTGTATCAAGTTAGAGTGCCCAGTCCAGCTAAGCTAACGCAGACCCTATCAATCCGGGTTTTTAAGCTCACAACTGTTTTTTTCATCCCAATCTATTCAATCATGATCCACTAACACTGGTGTCATTCTTGGATATGCTTGCAATTACATCTTCTCGAAGATTGAACGGGTGGCGTGTCATGTTTTGGGAGGGAGTAACGCCGTTGACGTTTTGCCGACTTCAATTCCAACAATAAGGGATACTCCCATCCCACAAATACTGATAAAAAATAATTGTCGTCGACCGTGCCGGTCAAGCAGCAAAACGGCAACAAGGACGCATAGAGTCTTCAGAAGATCAATTAGAACAATCCAAAGGACCTTCCCATTTATATTTGTGACTCCAGCCTTCTCCAATATTTGCGGCATGTATATGAGCTAGCGCGGTGATTCTCGCATGGCACATAAGACAAATGGCTAGCAACTTCAACGGCGTTACTCCCTCACATAACATGACACGCGACTCATTCAATCTTCGAGAAAAAGTAATTGCAAGCGTGTCCAATGACTACACTAGTTTCTTTCACATTTTTTTAAATTTTTTTTTAGTTTTAACGAAAAGAAAATTGTACCCAGTCAGAGTGCCCAGTCCAGCTAAGCTGACGCAGACCCTATCAATACGGGTTTTTAAGCTCACAACTGTTTTTTTTTTTTCAGCCTAATCTATTCAATCGTGACCCACTAACACTGGTGTCGTTCTTGCATATGCTTGCAATTACATTTTCTCGAAGATTGAACGGGTGGCGTGTCATGATTTGGGAGGGAGTAAAGTCGTTGACGTTCCGCCGACTTGAATTCCTACAATAAGGGATACTCCCATCCCACAAATACTGAGAAAAATAATTGTCGTCCACCGTGCCGGTGAAGCAGCAAAACGGCAAGAAGGATGTATAGAGTCTTAAGAAGATCAATTAGAACAATCCAAAGGACCTTCTTATTAATATTTGTGACTCCAGGCTTCTCCAATGTTTGCACCGTGGATATGAGCCAGCGTGGTGATTCTCGCATGGCACATAACACAAATGGCTAGCATCTTCAATGACGTTACTCCCTCACAAAGCATGACACGCAACTCGTTCAATCTTCGAGAAAATATAATTGCAAACGTGTCCAATAACTGGACTACTTTTTCTTTTTATCTTTTTTTCAAATGTTTTAATTGTTAAGAAAAAGAAATTATATCATGTCTGAGCGCCTAGTCCAGCTAAGCTGACGCAGACCCTCTCCGTTCTGGTTCTTAAGCTCACAACTGTTTTTTCCTGCCCAATATATTCAATCGTGACCCACTAACACTGGTGTCGTTCTTGCATATGCTTGCAATTACATTTTCTCGAAGATTGAACGGGTGGCGTGTCATGATTTGGGAGGGAGTAAAGTCGTTGACGTTCCGCCGACTTGAATTCCTACAATAAGGGATACTCCCATCCCACAAATACGGAGAAAAATAATTGTCGTCCACCGTGCCGGTGAAGTAGCAAAACGGCAAGAAGGATGTATAGAATCTTAAGAAGATCAATTAGAACAATCCAAAGGACCTTCTTATTAATATTTGTCACTATAGCCTTCTCCAATGTTTGCACCGTGGATATGAGCCAGCGTGGTGATTCTCGCATGGCACATAACACAAATGGCTAGCATCTTCAATGACCTTACTCCCGCACAAAGCATGACACGCAACTCGTTCAAACTTCGAAAAAAATTTAATTGCATGCTTGTCCAATAACTACACTAGTTTTTTTATAATGTTTTTTTATTAAAAAATTTGTATTAACGAAAAGAAACTTGTATCGGATAAGAGTGTGCAGTCCAGCTAAGCTGACGCAGACCCTATCCGTTCGGGTTTTAAACTCACAACTATTTTTCCTGCCCAATCTATTCAATCGTGACCCACTAACACCGATGTCGTTCTTGCATATGATTGCAATTACATCTTCTCAAAGATTGAACGGGTGGCGTGTCATCTTTTGGGAGGGAGTAACGTCGTCGAAGTTCCGCCGACTTGAATACCTACAATAAGGGATACTCCCATCCCACAAATACTGATAAAAAATAATTGTCGTCGACCGTGCCGGTCAAGCAGCAAAACGGCAACAAGGACGCATAGAGTCTTAAGAAGATCAATTAGAACAATCCAAAGGACCTTCTCATTAATATTTGTGACTCCAGCCTTCTCCAATATTTGCGGCGTGTATATGAGCCAGCGCGGTGATTCTTGCATGACACATAAGATATATGGCTAGCAACTTCAACGGCGTTACTCCTTGACAAAACATGACATGCAACTCATTCGATCTTTGAGAAAATGTAATTGTAAACGTGTCCAACAACTATACTAGTTTTTTTTATCAATTTTTTTAAATTTTCTTTGGTATTAACGAAAATAAAATTCTATCAAGTCAGTTTTTACAATCCAGCAGAGCTGAGGTAGACCCTTTCAATCTGGGTTTTTAAGCTCACAACTGTTTTTTTCAGCCCAATCTATTCAATCGTGACCCACTAACACTGGTGTCGTTCTTGGATACGCTTGCAATTACATCTTCTCGAAGATTGAACGGGTGGCGTGTCATGTTTTGGGAGGGAGTAACGTCGTTGACGTTCTGCCAACTTCAATTCCTACAATAAGGGATACTCCCATCCCACAAATACTGATAAAAAATAATTGTCGTCGACCGTGCCGGTCAAGCAGCAAAACGGCAACAAGGATGCATAGAGTCTTAAGAAGATCAATTAGAACAATCCAAAGGACCTTCTCATTAATATTTGTGACTCCAGCCTTCTCCAATATTTGCGGCGTGTATATGAGCCAGCGCGGTGATTCTCGCATGGCACATAACACAAATGGCTAGGAACTTCAACGGCGATACTCCCTCACAAAACATCACACGCAACACTTTCAATCTTCGAGAAAATGTAATTGCAAGCGTGTCCAATAACTACACTAGTTTTTTTTATCATTTTTTTAAAATTTTTTATTATTAACAAAAAGAAAATTATATCAAGTCAGAGTGTCCAGTCCAGCTAAGCTGACGCAGACCCTATCCGTTCGGGTTTTTAAGCTCACAACTGTTTTTTTCAGCCCAATCTATTCAATCGTGACCCACTAACACTGGTGTCGTTCTTGGATATGCTTGCAATTACATATTCTCGAAGATTGAACGGGTGGCGTGTCATGTTTTGGGAGGGAGTAACGTCGTTGACGTTCTGCCGACTTCAATTCCTACAATAAGGGATACTCCCATCCCACAAATACTAATAAAAAATAATTGTCGTCGACCGTGCCGGTCAAGCAGCAAAATGGCAACAAGGACGCATAGAGTCTTAAGAAGATCAATTAGAACAATCCAAATGACCTTCTTATTAATATTTGTGACTCCAGCCTTCTCCAATATTTGTGGCATGTATATGAGCTTGCACGGTGATTGTCGCTTGGCACATAACACAAATGGCTAGCAACTTCAACGGCGTTACTCCCTCATAAAACATGACACGCAACTCCTTCAATCTTCGAGAAAATGTCATTGCAAGCGTGTCCGATAACTACGGAAGTTTTTTCTATATATTTTTTTAATTTTTTAGTATTAACAAAAAGAAAATCGTATCAAGTCAGAGTGTCCAGTCCAGCTAAGCTGACGCAGACCCTATCGGTTCGGGTTTTTAAGCTCACAACTGTTTTTTTCAGCCCAATCTATTCAATCGTGACCCACTAACACTGGTGTTGTTCTTCGATATGGTTGCAATTAAATCTTCTCAAAGATTGAACGGGTGGCGTGCCATGTGTTGGGAGGGAGAAACGTCGTTAACGTTCCGCCGACTTGAATTCATACAATAAGGGATACTCCCATCCCACAAACACTGATAAAAAATAATTGCCGTCGACCGTGTTGGTCAAGCAGCAAAACGGCAACAAGGACACATAGGGTCTTAAGAAGATCAATTAGAACAATACAAAGGACCTTCTCATTAATATTCGTGACTCCAGACTTCTCCAATATTTGCGCCGTGTATATGAGCCAGCGCGGTGATTCTCGCATGGCACATAACACAAATTGCTAGGAACTTCAACGGCGATACTCCCTCACAAAACATCACACGCAACACTTTAAATCTTCGAGAAAATGTAATTGCAAGCGTGTCCAGTAACTACACTAGTTTTCCTTATCATTTTTTAAATTTTTTTATTATAAACAAAAAGAAAATTGTATCAAGTAGGAGTGTTCAGTCCAGCTAATCTTACGCAGAACCTATCGGCTCGGGTTTTTTATGTCCGAACTGTGTTTTTCAGACCAATCTATTGAATCGTGGCCCACCTACACTGGAGTTGTTCTTCGATATGGTTGCAATTACAACTTCTCAAAGATTGAACGGATGGCGTGTCGGGTTTTCGGAGGGAGTAAGGTCCTTCAAGGTCGGCCGACTTGAATTCCAACAACAAGGGATACTCCCATCCCACAAATACTAACAAAAAAAAATTGTCGATCAAGGTGTCGGTCAAGCAGCAAGACAGCAACAAGGACACATAGAGTCTTAAGAAAATCAATTAGAACAATCCAAAGGACCTTCTTATTAATATTTGTGACTCTAGCCTTCTCCAATATTTGCAGCGTGTATATTAGCCAGCGTGGTGATTCTCGCATGTCACATAACACAAATTGCTAGCAACTTCAACAGCGTTACTCCCTCACAAAACATGACACGCAACTCGTTGAATCTAGAAGAAAATGTAATTGCAAACGTGTAGAACAACTACACAACTTTTTTTTTTTTACAATTTAAGAAAAAAATCAGTATTTATGAAAAGAAAATTGTATCAAGTGAGAGTGTCCAATCCGGCTCAGCTGACGCAGAACCTATCAATCTGGGTTTTTAAACTCACAACTGTTTTTTTCAGCCCAATCTATTCAATCATCACGCACTAACACTGGTGTCTTTCTTTGATATGCTTGCAATTACATATTCTCAAAGATTGAACGGGTGGCGCGTCATGTTTTGGGAGGGAGTAACGTCATTGATGTTCTACCGACCTGAATTCCTACAATAAGGGATACTCCCATCCCACAAATACTGATAAAAATAATTGTCGTGCACCGTGCCGGTGAAGCAGCAAAACGGCAACAAGGATGCATAGAGTCTTAAGAAGATCAATTAGAACAATCCAAAGGACCTTCTTATTAATATTTGTGACTCTAGCCTTCTCCAATATTTGCACCGTGTATATGAGCCAGCGTGGTGATTCTCGCATGGCACATAACACAAATGGCTAGCATCTTCAATGACGTTACTCCCTCACAAAGCATGACACGCAACTCGTTCAATCTTCGAGAAAATATAATTGCAAACGTGTCCAATAACTGGTCAACTTTTTTTTCATAATTTTTCTAAAAAAAAATTTTTAGTATTAACAAAAAGAAAATTATATCATGTCAGAGCACCCAGTCCGGCTAAGCTGACGCAGACCCTATCCGTTCGGGTTTTTAAGCTCACAACTGTTTTTTCCTGCCCAATATATTAAATCGTGACCCACTAACACTGGTGTCGTTCTTGCATATGCTTGCAATTACATTTTCTCGAAGATTGAACGGGTGGCGTGTCATGATTTGCGAGGGAGTAAAGTCGTTGACGTTCCGCCGACTTGAATTCCTACAATAAGGGATACTCCCATCCCACAAATACTGAGAAAAATAATTGTCATCCACCGTGCCGGTGAAGCAGCAAAACGACAACAAGGATGCATAGATTCTTAAGAAGATCAATTAGAACAATCCCAAGGACCTTCTTATTAAAATTTGAGACTCCAGCCTTCTCCAATATTTGCACCGTGTATATGAGCCAGCGTGGTGATTCTCGCATGGCATATAGCACCAATGGCTAGCATCTTCAATGACGTTACTCCCTCACAAAGCATGACACGCAACTCGTTCAATCTTCGAGAAAATACAATTGCAAACGTGTCCAATAACAGGACTACTTTTTTTATTATTTTTCTAAAAAAAAAATTTAGTATTACCGAAAAGAAAATTGTATCAAGTCAGAGTGTCCAGTCCAGCTAAGCTGACGCAGACCTTATCAATCCGGGTTTTTAAGCTCACAACTATTTTTTCCTGCCCAATCTATTCAATCGTGACCCACTAACACTGGTGTCGTTCTTGCATATGCTTGCAATTACATTTTCTCGAAGATTGAATGGGTGGCGTGTCATGATTTGGGAGGGAGTAAAGTCGTTGACGTTCCGCCGACTTGAATTCCTACAATAAGGGATACTCCCATCCCACAAATACTGATAAAAATAATTGTCGTGCACCGTGCCGGTGAAGCAGCAAAACGGCAACAAGGATGCATAGAGTCTTAAGAAGATCAATTAGAACAATCCAAAGGACCTTCTTATTAATATTTGTGACTCCAGCCTTCTCCAATATTTGCACCGTGTATATGAGCCAGCGTGGTGATTCTCGCATGGCACATAACACAAATTGCTAGCAACTTCAACAGCGTTACTCCCTCACAAAACATGACACGCAACTCGTTGAATCTAGAAGAAAATGTAATTGCAAACGTGTCCAATAACTGGACTAGTTTTTTTATCATTTTTTCAAATTTTTTTATTATTAACAAAAAGAAAATTGTATCAAGTCAGACTGTCCAGTCCAGCTAATCTTACGCAGATACTATCGGTCAGGGTTTTTAAGCTCACAACTATTTTTTTTTCAACCCAATCTATTCAATCGTGACCCACTAACACTGGTGTCGTTCTTGGATATGCTTGCAATTACATCTTCTCGAAGATTGAACGGGTGGCATGTCATGTTTTGGGAGGGAGTAACGTCGTCGAAGTTCCGCCAACTTCAATTCCTACAATAAGGGATAGTCCCATCCCACAAATGCCGATAAAAAATAATTCTCGGCAACCGTGCCAGTCAAGTGGCAAAACGGCAACAAGGACGCATAGAGTCTTAAGAAGATCAATTAGAACAATCCAAAGGACCTTCTTATTAATATTTGTGACTCCAGCCTTCTCCAATATTTGCGGCGTGTATATGAGCCAGCGTGGTGATTCTCGCATGGCACATAACACAAATGGCTAGCAACTTCAACGGCGTTACTCCCTCACAAAACATGACACGCAACTCGTTCAATCTTCGAGAAAATGTAATTGCAAGCGTGTCCAATAACTACACTAGTTTTTTTATCAATTTTTTAAAATTTATTATTATTAAAAAAAAGTTGTATCAAGTCAGAGTGTCCAGTCCAGCTAAGCTGACGTAGACCCTATCAATCCGGGTTTTTAAGCTCACAACTATTTTTTTCAGCCCAATCTATTCAATCGTGACCCACTAACACTGGTGTCGTTCTTGGATATGCTTGCAATTACATCTTCTCGAAGATTAAACGGGTGGCGTGTCATGTTTTGGGAGGGAGTAACGTCGTTGACGTTCTGCCGACTTCAATTCCTACAATAAGGGATACTCCCATCCCACTAATACTCATAAAAAGTAATTGTCATTGACCGTGCCGGTCAAGCAGCAAAACGGCAACAAGGACGCATAGAGTCTTAAGAAGATCAATTAGAACAATCCAAAGGACCTTCTCATTAATATTTGTGACTCCAGCCTTCTCCAATATTTGTGGCGTGTATATGAGCCAGCGCGGTGA
>CM023408.3:3486068-3501068 GCA_004368105.4 Eucalyptus melliodora | reverse complement strand
TACCCCAACTGGCATCACGAGGTATCCCCCAGCACACACCTCCGGGCTTCCGGCACCCCCACATTCCAGGCATCTCGAAACTCCCGAGGACATCCGGCACACACACTCCGGGCATCCCTACACTCCCCGGGCATTGTTGGCTCACACCTCCGACGATATCCTCATTTATCATAATTCATATTCACATTTGTGTCTCAATATCAACATGGCACATGATGTAATGGCAACAAGATCAATTTCAACTTTTGATATTTGCACAATCCAGCTAGTATAGTTTTAGAAAACATTCATTTTTATTAAATACCCAAATGACATTAAAAAAAATTATGGAATTTGAACATGTGATAGTCAAGACATAAAGGCAGATACTTTATGAATAACATTACACCAAAAGATTCCCATATAGTTCAATACAGAACACGCATCACTGCACTATTAATTCTGTCCGTTCCACTTGCACAGTTTTTGAAACATTTTTGGTTAAATAGGCAAATGAACTTCAAACATTATGAAATTTGAATATGTTGTATTCAGGACATAAAAAAAGATATTTCATGTAGAACACTTTTCCAAAAAAATCTCATACGAAATGGTATAGATTACGCATTGCAACATTACCAAGTCCGAACACATCAGATTACCCAGTTTTAGAAAAATTTCCGATTAAATATCCAAATGACATTCAAAACTCATGAAATTTTACTATGTGATAGCTAAGACCATAAGGTAAATAATCCATGAAGACATCGAAGTCTTATTCATCCTAGGTAATGAAATATAGGCAGTTGAAACATCTTTTCCTAGTACTGAAATCTCCAGATCCAATCTTTCCAAAGAATAACGATTTTACCCACTTATACTTATTTATTTTTGTCCCAAATTTGAGTATGTTATACTCCAAGAAGTCCTTAAAAACTTTCACTTAGAAGTCAAAGTCAAAATCCAAGTCGAACATCACATGCAAGTCACTAGAACATCCAAGGTCGAACTGTTTTCTCAAGAACAGTATACTAGGCTAGAGCACCACCCTTATTAGCTTCAATTTTTCACATTCTAAACCTCAGAAATTTTTATCATTCAATCACACACACCAAGCACAGCATGCAAGAGTAGATCAAGAGATCCCACTTGCCTCTAGACCGAGCAACAGCGAGCACAACGGCTGCGGGACACGGCAGCGACGAACGGTGATGCACAGCCCCTCCTCCTTCCTTCTTCCCTTCTTCCTTTCTTCCTTTCTTCCTTTCTCCCTTCTCTTTCTCTCCTCTCTCTCTCTCTCTCTTAGATGAACTCTCCTCTTTCTCTCCTTCTCTCTCGCTTAAACCGGCCATCATTTTCCCCTAATTTCCTTCCCATCATCATTAGCAATCATCACTTTTTGCATGGGTAGCACTTGGCCATCTCCATGGGACAAATGGGGGAGGGCATGCAAACCAGATTCCCCCCCTCCTTCGTGCGACAACGGCCCTTCATAGGCTTGGACCAGCCTTGGTAGCTACTCCTCCTTAGGCTTCGTGGGTCGGTCGAGAAAGGGGTGGGGCTACAGGCTGGTTTGGTCTTTAAATGTCCAGCCCACCCTCATCCTAATAATCCACCTTTAACCTTAATTATATAATCACCTAATTGAGATTTATAATTCACAAAACTTTGTAACCTAATTTAATAAATTCCAATCCATAAATCACATGGCCAAAAATAGAATTTCCTATCAAATAATTACCCACCAAAAGCTTGGCCAAAATCTCAATGCAAAACATGAATTAAAGCACTTCTAAGGATTGACAAGAAATTCTAGGATGCCACAATTCTTCCCTCCTTAGAGAATTTCGTCCTTGAAATTAGACATCACTCATGTCTCTTGAAACAAGTAGGAGTACTTTTCCTTCATCTGATATTCACTCTCCCATGTAGCTTCCTCCACATCATGATGTCGCCATAATATCTTGACCAAAGGAATCTTCTTAGTCCTAAGAACTTGCTCCTTTTGACCCTGTACTTGCATAGGCTCTTTAATGTACCTCACTTTCTCATCCACTTTGATGGCTTCATGATCGAGTATGTGACTAGGATCCAGTTGGTACTTTCTCAGCATCGACACATGAAACACATCGTGTAAATTTCCAATTTAGGTGGCAACACCAAATGATAAGCTACATCTCATATTCTTTCAAGTATCTCAAAAGGTCCAACAAATCTAGGGCTTAGCTTACCCTTCATTCCAAATCGAGATATTCCTTTCATAGGAGATACCTTAAGAAATACATGATCTCCCACATTAAACTCTAAAGGCCTTCTATGCCTATCAACATAATCTCTCTACCTATTCTGGGCTGTCTTAAGTCTTCTCTTGATTATCTCGATCGCTTTTGTAGTAACTTGTACTATCTTTGGTCCTGTCAATTTTCTTTCACCTACTTCATTCCAACAGGTAAGGGTCCTGCATCTTCTTCCATATAATGCCTTATACAGAGCCATGCCTATACTTTTCTGAAAACTATTGTTATAGGCGAACTCTATTAGGTGTAAATTCTCATCCCAATTTCCTTTAAAGTCAATGACACATGCTCTCAAAATATCTTCTAGAGTTTGAATCACTCTTTCTGTTTGTCCATCTGATTGGGGATGAATTTGAAGTTTTGTCCCTAAGGTATCTTAAAGACTTCACCAAAAATTTGAAGTAAACCTAGAGTCTCGATCAGAAGTGATCGTTATAGGAATACCATGCAAGCGTATTACCTGGCTTACATACATCTCAGCAAGTTTACTCATTGAGTAGTCTATACGGACATGTGGCATCCCAAAATTCTATGACAAGCCATAAGGTGTGTTAAAGTCTCTAATTAGGTGATAAAATTTCCCATGGCTTATGCTTTAGCCATTAGTCTTTTAATTAGATGATTTGTACATATGATTGTGAGAATTTAAATATGATAAATTAATAATCTATGCTTGGCCATATGTTTTATAAATTGAATTTCAATAAACAAAATGTCACAAGACTTTGGCCATATTGGAAATTAAAATTTAAAAATATTTATAGAAGAATTTCATTAAAAAAAAAGAGAGGAAAAGGTCAATTTTTAGGTTGGGCCTTAGGCCCATTGGCCTAAGCTTTTAATGGACCAAGCTAGCCGGCCCAATAGAAGCCCAAGAGGAAGTGTCGACCAACCCAAGCCCAACTCCAAGGCCCATGATGCATACAATAGGACAAGTGGCACAAAGGAGAAAGCCATGCATTGGCCATGGTTAAGGCAAGTAATGATTGATAATCATGAGGATTAGGGGGGTATAAGAAGGGAAGAGAGAGAGAGAGAGGGTGGCCAGATTCCATTCGGCCAAGAGAGAGGATGAGAGAGAGAGAGAGAGAGAGAGAGAGGAGAGCGGCTGAGAGAGAGAGGAGGAGGAACCGCCGTCCGTCCGCCGTGTTCACCGCCCCACGCCATCGACCGACCAGTCTAGAGGCAAGTGGGAGACCTCTATCATCTCTTGCATGCTTGTATGTTGTTTTCATGTCGAATTCTTGAGTGTTAGCTGAGAAAAACCGAAGCATGGATGAGTTGTGTGTGAATGGTATGGCTGTTCGTGTTCGGACCGTGTGAGTCAGAAAATTGTTTGAGCTTGCATGTGTGTTTGGAGTCCGATTTTGGCTTTGATTTCTTCATGAAAGTTGTAGATAACCTCTTGTGCTAAAACATACTAAAATTTTGTGGAAAATGATGGATATGTGGGGGGTTAAAGTCTCATCTTACGGAGACCTCAGATCTGGAGATTTTTTACTGACCTTTTGTTGGATTTGTGATTGCATGTTGATTTGTGTTGAGAATCTCACTTCGATTTCTTCATGAAAGTTTTAGGAGACATCTTAATATAAAACATACTCAAATTTTAAGTGAAACGAACAAGTGTATCCTAGTAAATCGACTAGATCTTGAAGACGGTAATTCAAGAGGTGTATTTTAGGACACCCGAGTCTTCATGGATCTAAATGATGACTATACTTTGGTTATTTGACTTAGATCTCTGCATGAAACCTGTAAAGGATACCTTGATGTATAACATATCTCAATTTTACAGAAAACGAAAGAGAATAGGTAGGTGAAATCTAAATATTTCGGAGGTGTGTACACTGGACGATGTGGTAATGGATCTAGAAGCTTCTTGAAACTGTATAAAAGAATATAAAAAGAATCTGGCTTGGAGTTGTGCATGAAAGTTGTATGAAAATGTCTTGGCTATAATCCAATAAAATTTCATAATTTGTGGAGGCCATATGGATATTTTAATTGAATTTCTTCGGAAACCATGCATTCTGGTTTCATCCGAAAATTATTCGATGTTTTGTGAAAATTGGGAAATTGTGTGAAATGCTATTTGGCCATGTATTTTGTATGAAACTATCATCCTATTGGTTTGTTTAATAATTGCATGAATTTTTATAATTTTGGGAATTTCTAGATATAAAAAAAAGAATAAATAAATAAAATAAAATAGATTATTTTATTGACCATAAATTCCATTTAATTTATTTATGTGGCATGTGTGATAAAGTCTTGGTATATATGTGACATTGGATTGAGATGCATGTGTGAATTCTATGCCAAGTATGACTCGTGTGATGTCACGCCATATGCCATGTAAAATTGAGATTAAAATAATGGTAAATATGGATGATGGTAAATGAGGAGACAGTTGTGGTGGAGGATGATGGCCATAATGTATAGAGTTACATTGCCGTATTTCCGTGGGAGATTCAGGATGCCCGGAATGTGGGGGGCCGGAAGCCCTGTCGGAGGTTTTTGCCCGAAGGGAATGCCTCGCGATGCCAGGATTTTGGGTGCAGGATGCCCGGCTAGGGAGTGTAAATGCCGGAAGCCCCGTCGGAGGTCTTTGCCCGAAGGGAATGCCTCATGATGCCAGTTGGGATGTGAGATGCCTGGAATGTAAGGGGCCGGATGCCCAGTGGCCTGGGAGGTTGAATGCCGGAAGCCTTGGAGGTCTTTGCCCGAGGGGATGATGAAATTGATGATTTGAGAAATGGGTGATGTGGTGATCAAATTTAAAGATAAAGATGAAAATTAACTCATGGCATGATATGCATGATGATAATGATGATATGTGATGTGATATGATGATCACTCATGGTATGATATGCATGATGATATGCATGATGATGATGAGGATATGTGATGTGATATGATGATCACCCACGGTATGATATGCATGATGATATGCATGATGATGATGAGGATATGTGATGTGATATGATGATCACCCATGGTATGATATGCATGATGATGATGATGATATGTGATGTGATATGATGATCACCCATGGTATGATATGTATGATGATATGCATGATGATGATGATGATATGTGATGTGATATGATGACCACCCATGGTATGATATGCATGATGATAGTGATGATGATGATATGTGGTTAGACATGATGATGATGTTGATGATGACATGTGTAATGTGATGATGTCATGATGAGGATGACATGTATGATATAATGATGCCATGATGATAATTATGATGATGACATATGATGATATTATATACATGATGATAAGGCATGATGATGCATGATAGTATTGCGCATGGCTTCAAGGTAAGTAACGCCTGCAATGCCTGTATGATTTGTATGATGCATTGACTTGTTATTGGATTCCTTATCTGCTAAGTGGTTGTACTCAGTCCTTTTGGGGATAAACATTTCAGATTAGCAGTATGCCACTTCCTGCTGTCGTGCAGGGTACATTTTACGGGATACCATCCTCGTTGAGGTAGAGTGTGAGGAGTTCGGCTGTCCTTCTATGCTTGGACTCACCTACATACGCGTGCGTTGTTTTGTCTCTTATGACATAGGCCTGGCTGGGGGCCCAGTTGTTCAAGAGTTTGTCTCTGTCCATGTTTGCCGCGATGGGGTGATGAGAGGGATGCTGCCACCGCCATCGCCTGACACACTGGACTAGGTGTGAGGCCCGAGCGCGGCGAGTAGGGGCTGTGTTTTTGGGGGTTAGCTAGCCGACACTTATGGTGGGAGATTGTACATATGCGTTGTAGAGGGTCGAGGGTTCTTTTTTGAGGTTTTAGGCTGGACATGGCAGAGTCCTAGCTTTTCCTTGTTTTGTATTGACCCGAAAAGAAGTCCCATCTTAAAAGTATATGTAAATAAAGTGCCGTAGCTTGTTTATGAAATCCTGGTGATTAGTGGTGTGTATTGGTATCATGGATTGGTAGGGGGATAGATGGTGATGCTTTATTTAGCTTCCGCTAATGTGCCGCGTTGGGACCGCTTTAAAAAAAAATGCCTGAAATTAATGACGTTTCTTCTAAGTATAAGATGAAAGGGTAGTAAGGTGTAACATTGGTGCTTGTGGCGACTGCCGAAGGGTTCAGGGTGCTACAACGCCCTTTTTGGTATCAGAGCGAATGGTTATAGATGGAGTAATAAGGAGCCTCACTTGGAAATTAAGGAACATGATGACAATGCACACCATAGGATGTAAAACGGAATAATTGAATAATGGGTGATGAGTATTCACTCGTAGATCCCTAGTAGTTCATTTTGAGTTGCCTTTTGGTACCATTAACATGTATATGTTACTTATGTAGTAGTAGTAGCTACTTTGAACGGAGGTAGTGAGTCTTAGATTATTCCTGAGGCAATGCTTGGAAATTTCTGGAAAGTCATGGTGCGAGCTGGAAGTGCTCATCTATCAAGGGCTGAAGCCTCTGCTGCAAGGGCTGAACCCTGAATGGAAGACATCCTGCAGGCATTAGCCAATATCGGAGATTTGATGGAAAGGCAGGCGCAGCAACAGCCTGGAGCAGAACGCCGTACTCAAGGACTAGTGGAGCAGTTTCTAAAGCTGAAGCCACTTAAGTTCAATGGAATGGGAAGTCCTGAGGAGGCGGAGCAATGGATTGATGGAATGGAACGAATTTTCCGGCTGTTGGACTGCACCGATGCTGAGAAAATAGTTTTAAAAGAGTACCTGTTGGAGGGAAATGAGAAGTTTTGGTGGAGAGCTTCGAAGGACATAATCTTTCCACCAGGTACTAATGTTAACTGGGAGGAGTTTGTGAGAGCTTTCAATAGGAAGCATTTCTTTGATTGTACTAAGGATAGGAAGATTTTCTGAATTTGTTCAGCTAGAACAAAAGGGGTTGACAGTAGATCAGTATGAGGCTAGATTTTCTAAATTGTCTAGATATGCTCCTAGATTGATTGAGGATTAGGAGGAGAAGGCTAAGAGATTCTTGGAAGGGCTGAGGACTGATATTTGGAAGCAACTGGTGCCTTTGAACATAAGAGATTATAATGAGATTTATGAAAGGATGCAGTTAGTGGAGCAGGAGCTGTTAAGGGAACGGTCGGAGTTTAAGAAACCGTTGAATTTTAATGATGTGAGAAAGGGTAAGAGACTTTAGTCTGGTCAAGGTCAGACTTGGAATTTGAAGAAGAAGAGTAACTTTGGAAAATTTGGGGAGTAAGGAATGGTTTGAATATAGGGAAAGCACCCTATTAGCCTGGTATTTGTCAGAAGTGTGATGAACGCCATGGCCCAAGACCTTGCACGGGACAACAAAAATGTTTTGGTTGTGGACAAGTGGGTCATCTTAGGAGAAATTGCCCACAAGAGAGGTCGCAAGTGAGTGTTGGCTCAGTGCGACAGGGATATCAAAGTGCTGTTAGATCAAACCCACAAGGAAATCCTCAGAGACCACCTGCACAAGGAAGGGTGTATGCGATCACCCAGGAGGAAGCGAAAGCTTCCAAAAATGTTATCTCAAGTACGATTCCTATTAATGGTGAAAAGGCACATGCATTGTTTGATACGGGTGAAACGCATTCGTTTGTGTCTGAAAGATATAGACGTTTGAATAAGATAGAAGTTATGCCTCTTGAGACGCCTCTTTGTGTTTCCACGCCTTTAAAGGATATGGTATTATCTACGCTGGTGTATGGAAATTGTAAGATATTAATGGGAGGAAAGGACATGGAAATAGACTTGGTTGTAATGGCTATGTATGATTTTGACGTTATTATAGGAATGGACTGGCTTCATAAGTATCGGGCTAGAATGGATTGTTATAGAAGAGTGGTTTAATTCGTTTTACCTTATCATTCTAGTTGTGAATTTTTAGGAGGTCAGACCCATTTTCCCGTAGCACTTATTTCGGCAATACAAGCCTGTAAGTTACTTGACAAAGGATGTCAAGGGTACCTAGCCATAGTTAGAGATTATGCAAGGGAGGAGCCTAAACTTGAGGAAGTCCGCGTAGTTAATGAATTTCAAGATGTATTTCCTAAGGAATTGCCTGGATTGCCGCCAGAGCGGGAGATTGAATTTGAAATTGAATTAATGCTTGGAACAGGACCAATATCAAAAGCCCCATATGGGATGGCCTTAGTCGAATTGAAGGAATTGAAAGTGCAATTACAAGAGTTGCTTGACAAAGGATTCATTAGATCAAGTGCTTCACCTTGGGGTGCACCGGTCTTGTTTGTGAAAAAGAAGGATGGATCGATGCGCTGGTGTATTGACTATAGGCAGTTGAATCAGGTGACCATTAAGAATAAGTACCCTTTGCCTAGAATTGATGACTTGTTTGACCAACTCTAGGGAAGTTCGGTCTTCTCTAAGATTGACTTGAGGTTGGGATACTATTAGTTAAGAATAAAGAAGGAGGACATTCCTAAGACCACGTTCAGGACTCGTTATGGACATTATGAGTTCCTTGTTATGCCATTTGGATTGACTAACGCACTAGCTGCATTTATGGATTTGATGAATAGAATATTTCAGCCTTATTTAGACCAATTTGTGATTGTTTTTATTGATGATATTTTGGTATATTCAAAAGGGCCTAAAGAGCATGAGCAACATTTGAGAATAATTTTGCAGACCCTGAGAGAGCATAAGTTGTATGCTAAGTTTAGTAAATGTGAGTTCTGGTTGGACCGGATAATATTTCTAGGGCATGTGGTGTTAGGAAAAGGAATTGCATTAGACCCAACAAAAGTTGATATGGTAGTAAATTGGCCGAGACCAACGACACCCACTGAAATACGAAGTTTCCTAGGACTGGCTGGTTATTATAGAAGGTTCATTGAAGGATTTTCACGACTGGCAGGACCTTTAACTAAATTGACCCGAAAGAATGTGAAATTTGAATGGAATGGGGAATGTGAAAGGAGTTTCCAGGAGCTCAAAAGGAAATTGACTTCAGCTCCAATTCTGACTATACCTACTGGACCTGACGGTTTTACAGTGTATAGTGATGCATCTCACAAAGGACTAGGATGTGTGTTGATGCAGCATGGCAATGTTGTAGCCTATGCATCCAGACAATTGAAACCCCATGAGCTGAATTATTCGACGCATGATTTAGAGCTAGCAGCTATAGTGTTTGCCTTGAAGATGTGGAGACACTATTTGTATGGGGAGAAGTTTGAGATTTATATGGATCATAAAAGTTTGAAGTATCTGTTCTCACAAAAGGAATTGAACATGAGACAAAGGAGATGGATGGAGTTGTTGAAGGATTATGACTGTGAGATAAGATATCATCCAGGGAAAGCGAATAGAGTAGCGGATGCTCTTAGTCGTAAGTCGGCCATTTCCATGGCTAGTTTGAGAATGGAAAAATGGGAATTGCTAGAATCTGTAGCAAACTCCGAATACAAGTTGGAAATGGATTGTCTTACTGGCATGCTTAGTGCATTAAGGATTGAGCCGGAGATTATCCAGAAAATTAAAATCCTGTAAGAATCTGACCCAGAGATTTTGAAAGTGAAAAATGCTGTATCTTTAGGGAAAAGATCATAATTTCAAGTCTCTGATGATGGAATAGTAAGATGTCAAGGATGACTTTGTGTTCCTAACAATGAGGAATTGAGGAAGGAAATTTTATCGGAGGCACATAAGAGTAATTATAGTATGCACCCAAGTAATACAAAGATGTACAGGAATTTACGTCAGCAATTTTGGTGGAATGGTATGAAGGCAGATACGGCTAAGCACGTTTCTCAATGTTTGACGTGCCAGCAAGTAAAAGCGGAACATCGTAAACCCGCAGGACTTTTGAGACCATTAGACATTTCCGAATGGAAATGGGAACATATAACGATGGACTTTGTGCAAGGATTGCCAAGAACGTCGAGTAGTCATGACTCAATTTGGGTTATAGTGGATCGTTTGACTAAATCGGCACTTTTCTTACCAATTCGCATGGACTACCCAATGGATAAGTATACGGACATATATGTAAGACAAGTGGTACGCTTACATGGTGTTCCAGTGACTATTACTTTAGATCGGGATTCGAGGTTTACATCAAATTTTTGGAGGAGTCTTCAAATTGCATTAGGGACTAAGCTTCAATTTAGTATTGCTTTTCATCCCTAGACTGATGGACAAACAGAAAGAGTAATCCAGATAGTGGAGGATATGTTAAGGGCTTGTGTAATTGATTTCAAAGGAAATTGGGATGAAAGATTGCATTTAGTAGAGTTTGCCTATAACAATAGTTTTCAGAAGAGTATAGGCATGGCTCCCTATGAAGCATTATATGGAAGGAGATGGAGGACCCCTGTCTGTTGGACTGAGGTAGGTGAAAGGAAGTTGACAGGACCTGAACTGGTACAAGTTACCACTGAAGCTGTTGAAATTATCAGAGAAAGACTTAGAACTGCTCAGAGTAGATAGAAGGACTACGCAGATGGGCGTAGAAGGCCTTTGGAATTTAGTGTAGGAGACCATGTATTCCTTAAGGTATCTCCAATGAAAGGAATATCTCGATTTGGGATGAAGGGTAAGTTAAGCCCTAGATTTGTTGGACCTTTTGAAATACCTGAGAAGATAGGAGATGTGGCTTATCGGTTAGCATTACCTCCTAAATTAGAAAATATGCACGATGTGTTTCATGTATCGATGTTGAGGAAGCACCAGCCAGATCCTGGTCATATACTCAATCATGAAGCCATCAAAGTGGATGAGAAAATAAGGTACATTGAAGAGCCTGTGCAAATATTGGATCGAAAGGGGCAAATTCTTAGGACTAAGAAGATCCCATTAGTTAAGGTATTATGGCGACATCATGACATGGAGGAAGTCACATGGAAAGTGAGGATCAGATGAAGGAAAAGTACCCCTATTTGTTTCAAGAAGGCGCGAGTGGTGTTTGAATTTCAAGGACAAAATTCTCTAAGGAGGGGAGAGTTGTGGCATCCCAAAATTCTATGACAAACCATAACGTGTGTTAAAGTCTCTAATTAGGTGATAAAATTTCCCATGGCTTATGCTTTAGCCATTAGTCTTTTAATTAGATGATTTGTGCATATGATTGTGAGAATTTAAATATGATAAATTAATAATCTATGCTTGGCCATATGTTTTATAAATTGAATTTCAATAAACAAAATGTCACAAGACTTTGGCCATATTGGAAATTAAAATTTAAAAATACTTCTAGAAGAATTTCAAAAAAAAAAGAAGGGGAAAAGGTCAATTTTTAGGTTGGGCCTTAGGCCCATTGGCCTAAGCTTTTAATGGACCAAGCTAGCCGGCCCAATAGAAGCCCAAGAGGAAGTGCCAACCAGCCCAAGCCCAACTCCAAGGCCCATGATGCATGCAATAGGACAAGTGGCACAAAGGAGAAAGCCATGCATTGGCCATGGTTAAGGCAAGTAATGATTGATAATCATGAGGATTAGGGGGGTATAACAAGGGAAGAGAGAGAGAGGGTGGCCGGATTCCATTCCGCCAAGAAAGAGGGTGAGACAGAGAGAGAAATTTCGATAGAGAGAGGAGAGCGGCCGAGAGAGAGAGGAGGAGGAACTGCCGTCCGTCCGCCGTGTACGCTACCCTACGCCATCGACCGACCGGTCTAGAGGCAAGTGAGAGTCCTCTCACTTCTCTTGCATGCTTGTATGTTGTTTGCATGTCGAATTCTTGAGTGTTAGATGAGAAAAACCGAAGCATGGATGAGTTGTGTGTGAATGGTATGGCTGTTCGTGTTCGGACCATGTGAGTCAGAAAATTGTTTGAGCTTGCATGTGTGTTTGGAGTCCGATTTTGGCTTTGATTTCTTCATCAAAGTTGTAGCTAACATCTTGTGCTAAAACATACTAAAATTTCGTGGAAAATTATGGAGATTTGAGGGGTTACAATCTCATCTTACAGAGACCTCAGATCTGGAGAGTTTTTACTAACCTTTTGTTGGATTTGCGATTGCATGTTGGTTTGTGTTGAGAATCTCACTTCTATTTCTTCATGAAAGTTGTAGGAGACATCTTAAGATAAAACATACTCAAATTTGAAGTGAAACGAACAAGTATATCCTAGTAAATCGACTAGATCTTGAAGACGGTAATTCTGGAGGTGTATTTTAGGACACCCGAGTCTTCATGGATCTAAATGATGACTATACTTTGGTTATTTGACTTAGATCTCTGGATGAAACCTGTAAAGGATACCTTGATGTATAACATATCTCAATTTCAGAGAAAACTAAAGATAATAGGTAGGTGAAATCTCAATATTTCGGAGGTGTGTACACTGGACGATGTGGTAATGGATCCAGAAGCTTCGTGAGACTGTACAAAAGAATCTAAAAAGAATCTGGTTTGGAGTTCTGCATGAAAGTTGTATGAAAATGTCTTGGCTATAATCCAGTAAAAGTTCATAATTTTTGGAGGTTATATGGATATTTTAGTTGAATTTCTTCGGAAACCATGTATTCTGGTTTCATCTGAAAATTATATGATGTTTTGTAAAAATTGGGAAATTGTGTAAAATGCTATTTGGCCATGTATTTTGTATGAAATTATCATCCTATTGGTTTTTTAATAATTTGTTGAATTTTTATAGTTTTGGGAATTTATAGATATAAAAAAATAATAAATAAAATAAAATAAAATATATTATTTTATTGGCCATAGATTCCATTTAATTTATTTATGTGGCATTTGTGATAAAGTCTTGGTATATATGTGACATTGGATTGAGATGCATGTGTGAATTCTATGCCAAGTATGACTTGTGTGATGTCACGCCATATGGCATGTAATATTGAGATTAAAAAAATGGTAAATATGGATGATGGTAAATGAGGAGACAGTTGTGGTGGAGGATGATGGCCAAAATGTATAGAGATACATTGCCGTATTTCCCTGGGAAATTCAGGATGCCCGGAATGTGGGGGGCTGGAAGCCCTGTCGGAGGTGTTTGCCCGAAGGGAATGCCTCGCGATGCTAGGATTTGGGGTGCGGGATGCCCGGCCAGGGAGTGTAAATGCCAGAAGCCCTGTCGGAGGTCTTTGCCCGAAGGGAATGCCTCGTGATGCCAGTTGGGATGCGAGATGCCTGGAATATGGGGGGCCGGATGCCCGATGGCTTGGGAGGCTGAATGCTAGAAGCCTTAGAGGTCTTTGCCCGAGGGGATGATAAAATTGATGATTTGAGAAATGGGTGATGTGGTGATCAAATTTAAAGATAAAGATGAAACTTAACTCGTGGCATGATATGCATGATGATGATGATGATATGTGATGTGATTTGATGATCACCCATGGTATAATATGCATGATGATATGCATGATAACGATGAGGATATGTAATGTGATATGATGATCACCCATGGTATGATATGCATGATGATATGCATGATGATGATGATGATATGTGATGTGATATGATGATCACCCATGGTATGAGATGCATGATGATATGCATGATGATGATGATGATGATATGTGATGTGATATGATGACCACCCATGGTATGATATGCATGATGATAGTGATGATGATGATATGTGGTTAGACATGAACGATACGACGATGCCATGTTGATGATGACATGTGTAATGTGATGATGTCATGATGAGGATGACATGTATGATATAATGATGCCATGATGATGATTATGATGATGACATATGATGATATGATATACATGATGATAAGGCATGATGATGCATGATAGTATTGCGCATGGCTTCAAGGTAAGTAACGCCTGTGATGCATGTATGATTTGTATGATGCATTGAGTTGTTATTGGATTCCTTATCTGTTGAGTGGTTGTACTCACCCCTTTTTGGGATAAACATTTCAGGTTAGCAGTATGCCGCTTCCTGCCGTCGCACGAGGTACATTTTATGGGATATCGTCCGATGTTGAGGTAGAGTGTGAGGAGTTTGGCTGTCCTTCTGTGCCTGGACTCACCTATATACGCGTGCGCTGTTTTGTCTCTTATGACATAGGCCTGGCTGGGGGCCTAGTTGTTCAAGAGTTTGTCTCTGTCCATGTTTGCCGCGATGGGGTGATGAGAGGGATGCTGCCACCGCCACCGCCTGATGCACTAGATTAGGTGTGAGGCCCGAGCACGGCGAGTAGGGGTTGTGTTTTTGGGGGTTAGCTAGCCGATACTTATGGTGGGAGATTGTACATATGCATTGTAGATGGTCGAGGGTTCTTTTTTTAGGTTCTAGGCTGGACATGGCAGAGTCCCAGCTTTTCCTTGTTATGTATCGACCCGAAAAGTATATGTAAATAAAGTGTCGTAGCTTGCTTATAAAATTCTGGTGATTAGTGGTGTGTATTGGTATCATGGATTGGTAGGGGGATAGATGGTGATGCTTTATTGAGCTTCCGCTAATGTGCCGCGCTGGGAGCGCTTTAAAAAAAATGCTTGAAATTAACGACGTTTCTTCTATGTATAAGATGAAAGGTTAGTAAGGTGTAACATTGGTGTTTGTGGTGACCGCCGAAGGGTTCGGGGTGCTACACCGTTAAATATGGAGAGACATGCTTAGCTATATCCTTCTTCATGCCATTCCACCAAAATTGCTGACACAGATTCCTATACATCTTTGTACTTCCTGGATGAATACTATAATTACTCCTATGTGTCTTCGAAAAAATTTCCTTCTTCACTTCTTCATTATTGGGAACACAAAGTCGTCCTTGGGATCTTATCACACCAT